>JBAMBR010003424.1:0-13259 GCA_037044475.1 Zaprionus obscuricornis | reverse complement strand
TTATGCAGTTAAGGCTTTAGAAAATATAGTAAAATATTTCTTAGAATTTTTTCTACAACATTTCATAGTTAACTTCTTCTAGCCGCCTTGGGGATCGACTATTATATACCCGGTATTCAATTTTATGCAGTTAAGGCATTAGAAAGAGTAGTAAAATATTTCTTAGATTTTTTTTCTACAACATTTCATAGTTAACTTCTTCTAGCCGCCTTGGGGATCGACTATTATATACCCGGTACTTGTTAGTTGGGTAACCAGTAACGATTTGAAAGGTACATTGACATATTTTCGTAATTATTTTAATAAAATTCTGTTACATATCTAAAGTAAACGACTTGCATATACCCGGCACATAGCAATTAGTGCTTGCTTGTTCAGTAGACAACTTATAAAGTGCAATTGAAGTTATTACTACTTACTTTAGTTACTCAAAGTTCTTTTGCTCTCATTTTTCCAAAATATCCGACTATAAAATACCCGGTAAATACCAATCACTTGCTTGCTGTGACCGTCTAATAGTCGGCTATTATGTGCAAGCAGTAATATTTCATTTTGACTAATTAAAGTAAATAGTAAAATATGCAATAGATATGCACGACGGTTAAAGCAAGCAAGTGATTGGTATTTACCGGGTATTTTATAGTCGGATATTTTGGAAAAATGAGAGCAAAAGAACTTTGAGTAACTAAAGTAAGTAGTAATAACTTCAATTGCACTTTATAAGTTGTCTACTGAACAAGCAAGCACTAATTGCTATGTGCCGGGTATATGCAAGTCGTTTACTTTAGATATGTAACAGAATTTTATTAAAATAATTACGAAAATATGTCAATGTACCTTTCAAATCGTTACTGGTTACCCAACTAACAAGTACCGGGTATATAATAGTCGATCCCCAAGGCGGCTAGAAGAAGTTAACTATGAAATGTTGTAGAAAAAAAATCTAAGAAATATTTTACTACTCTTTCTAATGCCTTAACTGCATAAAATTGAATACCGGGTATATAATAGTCGATCCCCAAGGCGGCTAGAAGAAGTTAACTATGAAATGTTGTAGAAAAAATTCTAAGAAATATTTTACTATATTTTCTAAAGCCTTAACTGCATAAAATTGAATACCGGGTATATAATAGTCGATCCCCTGGGCGACTAGAAGAAGTTCACTATGAAATGTTGTAAAAAAAAATCTAAGAAATATTTCACTATACTTTCTAAAGCCTTAACTTCATAAGTTTGCTAAATACCGGGTAATACTGAGTCGTGCATTGATTGAAATTCAAATTGAAATTGAAATGCACAATTTATAAATTGAAGAAATATATATATATATGGTAAATGTATATTCATAGCATGCACTCGACAGGATATTTGTACGTGTCTGAATGAATTATTTTGCGGCATTTACCATAATACAATTTCTGAAGAGAGTTTGCTTCCAAAAAGCAGAGCAAAGAAAGTAAATGAAAGAGAGAGAGAGGAAGTGAAAGAACATAAGCTAACAATTGAAGTGTGATTATGCAAGAGAAATTTCATAATTTATAGCAATTATGTGTTTTAGGCGTGATTACAAATCGCTACAAACACTAATAATCCGTTCAAATGAGCAATTAACAATTAATTAGAACGCCTTAGAGGCAAATCTCTCTCTCAACTCTCTTCTCTCTCTCTTGCTCACTCTTTGTATGTGTATACACACACACACGATTAAGCACTTGCCAATACACATACAAACATTTATAATTGATGCTAGTACAAAGACACATAAAGCGTTGCCATCGTCGTCTTAGTTTTGGACTTGGACTTTGGCAGCATAAAAGCCACAAACCAATTACATATTTGATTTCAAGATTTTCAGTCAAGCATTCGTACTACACTACTTACACTTAATGGACTATACACACATCAATACACACACACACATATACATATACATAGACTTACACTCTACATACTACATAGAAATCCCCTGTTGGCATATAAAAAGCATTTAATTTAAATGTTCTTGATATGCCTTAAAGTTCGTTCGTTATGGCAAAGCCAATGGGCGCAAATTTTAATTACAAAATTCGCACATGTGACCATTATATATATATGTGTATATATGTATGTATGTGTAATGTTAGCGCTTTAGCAAAATGAACGGAAACTTGCAACGTTACGATAGGACACAACGGTAATTGGAACTTTCAACGCCGAAAAACTGCGCACATTGCAGAAATCACAATCCACACGCAAAAGAAACTTTTCCTGCTATACGCTATACGCTATGCCTATATAACATACATACATACATACTTCTCATATATATATATATATATATATAGCTAAATCGTTTCATATGCAGACCCTTACATATGCGCTATTGTATACAGTGGAAGAAATTTTAGTTTTTTTTGCACTGCTTAAACTTGTAAGAAACTTGTCTAAGCAGTTGCATAAGGCAAAAAAAAGCTTTAGAACAAAGAGCTGAACAGTTTAAGGCAGCAGCACAGTAAGAGAGCGTTTCATTGCAGCTTGAGTTAAGCAGCGCTGCCAAGCCTTGCTCAACACAAACAATTTAAGGCAGCAGCGCATTCTGAGAGAGTGCAGCAGACAAGCAACGCTGCTAAGCCTTGCATACTATGACTAGTTTAAGGCAGCAGCGCACAAAGAGAGAGGCGATCGGTGATGATGCTGAGCAGCGCTGTTAAGCCTTGCTCACTATGAACACTTCAAGCAGCGTAGTGAGAGAGCGCTCATTGCAGCTTTAGAGCAAAGCGTCAAGTGCAGCAGCCAAGCAGCGCTGCTAAACCTTGCTCACCATAAACAGTTCAAGGCAGCAGCGCAGTGAGAGAGCGCTCATTGCAGCTTTAGAGCAAGGCGTCAAGTGCAGCAGCTAAGCAGCGCTGCTAAATCTTACTCACCATGAACATTTCAAGGCAGCAGCGCAGTGAGAGAGCGCTCATTGCAGCTTTAGAGCAAGGCGTCAAGTGCAGCAGCCGAGCAGCGCTGCTAAGTCGAGCTCACTATAAAAAGTTTTAAGGCAGCCGCGCAGAGCGGCAGCGCAGTTGTAAATTCGAGAGAGCAAAGCGTCAAGTGAATGAGTTAGGCAGCGCTGCTTAGTCTTGCTCTCTCAGAGCAGCTTTGTGACAGCAACGTGTGTAAGAGCGAGAAGTGAAATGAACATGGTTTGAGCTTCAAGTGAGTGTAAAGAGTCAAGCAGTGCTGCTTAGTTTTGCTCAGCACTTTTAATAAAAGCAAGCAGTGCAGCGTGAGAGTGAGAATAAAATGGATGCTAAAATCAATGTGAGTGAATGAGACAGAGTTGAATTTTCGCAGATTAAATTTAAATAAAAATAAAATAATTGAAAATCTCAAAAAAAAAATTCAATTTAAAATTTAGCACAATTTATACCACTGTGCCGCATGTGGCAATAGTCAAAAGCAATTCACAGTGTCGTCGGCATCGTTTCCGTGTTCCCTTAACTGACAATTAAAATGTTCATTTAGCGAATTTTCTTTGTTTTTACCGCCATACACACACACACGCAGGCTGCATGTATATCTAGGTGAGGTGAGGTGAGGTATAGTGAGGTGTAGTGTGGTGTGGTGAGTAGAGTGGAGTAGCTATAGTCATATAGTAGATGTAGTACTACTTATATTGAGTCTGAACATATATATGCATTTTTATTAGCATGTGTTTCCGTGCGCATATGTGTGTGTGTGTGTGTGTGTGTGTGCGTGTATGTGACAAGTGGCAAGTGGCATTTACGCTTGTTTGCCTTTGTGTTTTATTGACATAATTGCTCATTATATGATGAAAACATATGTGAAAAAGTATATGCTATAAGCTTTGTGTGCTTTTGCACTGCTCTGCTCTGCTGTCGTGCGCGCTCGCTCGCTCGCTCTCTTGCATGCCACCCGCTGTGGAAAACGCGGCAAAGTGCAGAGCAAATTGAAATTTAATTAATCGTTGCATACTTTGTGGGGTGTACAGAGACATTGTATGTTTTGCTGGCACTTTGCCGTTGAAACTCAAGAGCTTATTTCATTGAATTTGATTACACACATACACACAGACACACACACATACATATATATACAGTCATGGAAAAAATAATAGAAACGAAAAATTTTTTTTTTTTGAAGCCAAGTTACCGAGATTGTGTTAAACTATTATGCATGAAACAAACTGTCCATGCACCGTTGATGATTTTTCTTTACGATGATATCCTATTTGAGTGTCTTTCGTCAGAAATTTTCGCTATGAGTAACAAATTATCAGGAGACCTCGTGTTTGAGTTGGAAAAAATAATAGAAACGCACACATGTTTTGATGAATTTTTCGGAGTTTTATGACTTAAAACAAAAGTATAAGCTTTGTTTCGGTAATATTAAATAGCGGAAGTGTAAATATTGCATATTGATTGGAAAATAGTTATTAAATTTAGTGATAATAGTCACAATGGGTCACGGAATACATTGCACTCAAGAAGAGAGGAAAATAATACTCAGATGGATAGAAGAAGGTCAAGAAGATGGGAATTGCCAACATAATGGCAATGCTTAAGAAAAAAAAGTATTTTATGCGATTCATTTCACGGAAAAGAAGAAGATACGTAGCAAAAAGCGAGCCACTTTCAAAAAATTTGACGCGTCGCTTATAAGAAAATCAAAAAAGGACCCGATCCTGTCGTGGAAGGACATTAAAAATAATATGGAAGCGTCAGTAAAAAGTCGAACTATTCGAAATAGGCTGCTGGAAGCAAATTTGAAGGTACATTCAGCTCGAAAAGCGAGTCTCCTTTGGCAAGAGGCACGAAAGTGGAAAAAATTGGAAAAATGCCCTTTGGTCCGAGGAAAAAAATATAAATTGGTTGAGATCTGACGGGAGGCCAAATGTAAGGAGCCCAAAAAGTAATGCTTATGATCCTAAATACGATATTAAGACCCTCAAGCACGACTTAGGTAATATCAACCTATAGGCATGTTTTTCCGCTTTAAGGATTGGTCTAGTGCATGAGATACAGGGCAATATGTGCGCACCTGACTATCTGAGCATATTAAACAATCTTATGTTACCATATGCCGATGAAAAAATTTCCTTTAAAGTGAGAATTTATGCAGGATAACGATCCTCGGCATACACGCCAACTTTCCAAAAAGTGATTTATTGACAATAAAGTGAGTGCTATGGACTTCCCCGCTCAGTCACCTGACCCTAATCCCATTGAGCACTTGTGGGAGATATTGAAGTATGGGATAAATGGTTTTCAACCAAAAAATAATGAAGATTTGTGGAGGAGAGTCCAGAAACAGTGGTATTCCATTGAAACTTCGATTTGCGCAAATATGGTGGAATCCATTCCTCAAAGATGTGCTGAAGTTGTGAAAAACCACGGCCACACAACCAAATATTAAAATAATCAATAATTCATAGCTATTTTTTATGAAATTTGCTTAATTGCATAGGATTATTCATTTCGTTTCTATTATTTTTTCCAGGCCTAAAACAGAAATCTTCACTTGAATTCCATTTTTTTGTTGTGTTTATCAAATTTATAATTTTTTTTTTACAAATTATGAAAGCTGGTTGTGTTTATGTTTAAAAAAACTAAAAAAATTTAATTTATTTTGATATTCTGACTTAGAAAATATCAATTTAAGAAAATGAAAACATGCGTTTCTATTATTTTTTCCATGACTGTATATATATACACTTGTTATATTAACAATCTCTGAATGTTCTTTTTTTTTACTAATGTTATTGTAATTTTCTTCTATTTTCTTTTACAGACTTGACATTTTGCGGGTAAGTTAAGAAAATGTTTATATTATTTCTAGATTTAAGTCAGATTTCTGTTAATTTTCTAGCAAATATTACTGAGTGTTATATAATTTTCAGCTATATTAAAATTTAGCGCTAAAAAATGCTAAATTTCATAGCATTATCTACTATGAGTTGATAAATTTTACAGTTACTTTGTCAGCCTTTAACTTAAAGGTCTTAGAAAACTATAAACTAAATGCAAGTCAACTGTTAAGCACAAACAAGCGTTAGAGCGAGAGCGCAATAGTTGAGAAAAATTGTCGACAGAAAGAAAAAAATAAAAAGAAAAATCTTTGCAAAATATTAAATTTACCACTAGCTCAGGTTCAGTCACAGACTCAGGCTCAGGCTCAGGTCATATAAAAAGTTTATGCTCTGCCTTGCATAAACACAAAAGCAAAAGAGCAAAAACAAAAACAAAACAAAACATAAAAAAAGAGAGAGAGAAACAATTCAATTCATTGGCTGCAGTTGATACTGAACGTAGACTAAGGCTGAGCCTGCGACTGCGACTGCGACGGCGACGGCGACTGCGACTGCGACGGCGACAACGACTGCAACGTCGACTGTTACTGTTACTGCGCGTCAGTGACTGCAGCTAGCTGCATCTATTAGCTTGGCCTCTGGTCAACGCCGTTGACCAGAAGACAAACTTTCCTGCAAAACTTGGTCGAGCAGCAAAATAAAAAAAAATTGCTAGAAAAAAAAAAAAATTACGCAGAAAGCAATTCTTAGTGATTGTCTATGCGACGCAACAAAAACGCTTTACAAACAAAAAGTGTGATAGTCTGCACGACTATAAAATACCCTGCAAATATATAAGTGTCTATGTAAGTAGTTGAAACAGATGCATGGCTAGTAGTTACCCTAGAAAACTGAAGGTTTATAGCAGCATTTAAAGCAAAGCCTGAGTATGCAGACTGCAAGACTAGCAGATACCCTAGAAATATGCATGTGTGTCTATGAAAATGTTAAAAATAGATGATACTCCAGAAAAATGCATATATTGAGCAATATATGAGGCAGCTGCTGACTTTATACAGCTTGCACGACTAGCAGATACCCTAGAAATATGCATATAATGCATATAAAACTGCTTAAAGCTGATGATACCTTAGAAAAGTAAAGGCTTATAGCAGCATTTGAAGCGGAGACAAAGTATGCAGTCTGCACGACTAGCAGATACCCTAGAAATATGCATGTGTGTCTATGAAAATGATAAAAATAGATAATACTGCAGAAAAATGCATATTTTGAGCAGTATATAGAGCAGTTGCTAGCTTTATACAGCTTGAACGACTAACAGATACCCTAGAAATATGCATATATGTCTATAAAACTGCTTAAAACAAATGATACCCTAGAAAAGTGCATACCTATAGCAGTATATAAGGTAGCTACCGTCTTTATACAGCTTGTACGACTAACAGACACCCTGCAATTAAGAAAAAGTTATTAATTTTCTAGCAGAAGCTGCAAACTTCAGCTTAACATTCACAAATCAAATTTTAGCAAAACTGCTAGTCGCATATACCCCATTGGCTTGGCATTTTTTAATACACACAGTGCTAAAGAGCTCGAGCAGTGTGCAAAGCTACTAACCACAGTTATTCAATTCAACTAGAAAATACAACTCTATGTTGCACTTTTCTCTTTTCTCTTTTACAGTTTTCAGTTTTCTATTTTCTGTTTCTATTTTCTGTTTCTCTTTTCTGTTTTGTTGTTACGGTTTCTGTTTGTTTGTTTTGTTTTGTTTGTTTATGTTCCTGCTGCTGCTGCTGCTCCTGCTGCTGCTGTTGCCGCCACGCTGTCGGCGTCGCCGCTACGTTTTTATTAGCCTCAACGCACCGCAGCACAATAGAAAGAAATAGAAAGAGAAAAAAAAAAGAAGAGAAACTACACTTGCGCCTTTACTGCAAGTTTTCACTTCCTCTACTTCAATGCTGCCTCCTTGCACTTCTGCAGCTTCTTTGCCCATTCGGCTGACTGTGCGTATAAATAATGAAAACACAGCAGCAAGCACTGCTGCAGCTGCAACTGTAGTTGCCTCGTCGCGCCAAGAAGCATTAATGCTGGCAGAGAAATCGTAAGCAATGTAAGAAAATAAACAAAACAAAGAAATTGAGAAAGAAAATTTCTAGCTTGACTTGTAGATACCCGGTAAATGAATTTTAAGTGAATTTCGTATAGATTTTCAGCACTTAATTTTTGTAATTTTTGTAGGCGCAAGAGGTGTGGCAGCTGAAATTTGAAAAAAATAATCAAGAGCTAGCAAAATTTCCTTGCAAGCTTTGTAGCCCTTAGCTGCCATAGCTGCTGAGATCTGAGCATGAATATATATAGCTAATATTCCACAAAAAAAAAAAAATGCTAAAAAAAGGCAACGCAAAAAGTGAACAACAAAAAAAAAGAAAGAAGTAGAAAAGAAAGTGGCGAGAAAAAAAAGAGCAAAACTCAAAACTTGCGTCGAGTAATTTTCGTGCAACAAACAAAAAAATAAAAAAAAAAAAAAAAACCGCATTTAAAGTTTTTAACAGCGCGACGGCAATTGGAGCGCGGCAGCAGCAGAAACTTTTTACTCGCCTGTCAGTGTGTTAAGTGCACCAACACACACAGAGACAACAAATACACACAGACACACACAGAGACTCACACACATACACAGACGCACACACGTACAGTCAACATTCAATGCATCGAAATGTTCATTAATCAGTTGCGCGGCAAAAATAAATACTAAAAAAAAAAAAAAAAAATATAAAGTACGAGTAAAATGCAACAGCAAGTTGCAACAACGTAAACTACGACTACTACTACGTCTCTATCGTCTACAGCTGCAGCACGAACTTTCTTGGCTTCTTGTCATTTCAATTCATTAGTAGCATGAACAAATTTTATAAATTATGCAAAATTGCAAACTTTTCTTTTCTATTTTTCTTCTTGGTTTTTTTTATATTTTTTTCATTTCGCGCAAATGAAAACAATTCGCATTAAAAGCTGTCAATGTATTGGTTGAGTTTTCATTTCAACTCATTGCAAGAATTAAAATCGCAATGAAAATCGAACTTTACTTCATTTAATAGTCGCAACTATTATTGATTTTCACTTTATATTCTTATTCTGTTTTTAGCTGTTAATGTTAATGGCTTTTAGCTATAGCTAATATACCCTGCAACGTTTTTGTAAATGGGGTAGAGTTATTATTTTGATTGAGTTTTTTTTTTAATTTATTGTAAAGTGAAAAAAAAGAAAAATTAAAAAAAAAAATTAAAAAATATGTAAATAAAAATTTTGTTCATGAAAAAAAAATGTTTTTTAAATGAAAAAAATTTTACAATTAAATAATTAATAATTTAAAATTTTAAAACGAAAAATTTAAAAAAAAAACCGAATTATATGTAAAGAATTTTTTTTAATAAAAAAAAATTTTTTTAAAATTAAAAAAAAATAGTTAAAATGTTAAAAACAAATTATTAAAATTTTAAAAAATATTTGAATATATTTCAATGTTTGTTAATGCTCACAGAAATCATTTAAGTTTATACTACTCTAAAATTAAATATTTTTCTTATTATTAAAAAAACAAAATGTTCAAATTATTTGCAAAAATATTTAAAAAAAAATATTGAACATTTTAATATTTTCTTATTATTATTTTTTTTTTTTAGATATTTTTTATAATTATTTTTTTCAGTATTTTTTTATATTACTTTTCCAGAATTTTTTTTTTTAATATTTTTTCCAGATATTTTTTTATTTTATTTTTTTCCGATATTTTTTGTTATTATTTTTTTTCAGATATTTTTATTATTATTTTTTTCCGATATTTTTTATTATTATTTTTTTTCAGCATTTTTTTATATTACTTTTCCAGATATATATATTTTTTTTGTAAATATTTTTTCCAGATATTTTTTTATTTTATTTTTTCAGATATTTTTTATTATTATTTTTTTCAGCATTTTATTATTATTATTTTTTTTTTAAGATGTTTTTTTTATTATTCTAATACTTTATCTATTTAACTTATTTCCTCGTTCATTAATTTTCTCTGTATAATTTATATGAAAAATTTTTGAAAATTATTGCAAAAATATTTTAAAAAAAAAAATGTTTGAAAGCATTATATTTAAATTAATTAATTATTTTTCTCCAGATATTTTTTATTATTATTATTATTACTTTCTCATTCATTAATTCTTTCCGTCTTGAAAATATTATTATTATATTTTAATTATTATTTTTATTTTTTATTATGATTATCTTTTTTAGACTTTTGTTCATCTATTTAATCTTACTTTCTCAATTATTAATTTTCTCTGTATAATTTATATGAAAAAGATGTGAAATTATTGCAAAAAATATATTAAAAAAAAGTTGAAAGCAGTAATATTTTATTATAATTTTTTCCAGTTATTTTTCATAATTATTTCATCTATTAAACTTAGTTTCTCAATAATTAATTCTTTACGTCTTGAAAATATTATTATTATATTTTTATTAGTATTTTTTATTATGATTATCTTTTTCAGACTTTTGTTTACGTATTTAACGTTAGTTTCTCAATCATTAATTTTCTCTGTATAATTTATATGAAACAGATGTGAAATTATTGCAAAAAATATTTTTAAAAATAAAATTTTGAAAGCATTAATATTTTATTATAATTTTTTCCAGAGATTTTTTTTATTATTATTATAATTTTCTCATTTATTAATTCTCCCCTAAAACATATTAATATTTATTTATTTTTTTATTTACATTCACAATCATTAGTTCTCTCTGTATAATATGAAAAATATATTTAAAAATTATGTTTTTACAGAATTATCTAAAAATTTGCAACTCATTTTGTAAATAATTAAAAAATTCAAGTAAAAAATATTTCAAAGAATTTTTTTTTTAATATTTATAACTCACATTTTCTATCACTGCTTCTTTATTGTACTCTGTGCTTTTGCCTTTCTCTGTGCCTCTATGCTCTATACCTCTCTCTCTCTCTCTCTATCGCTCTCAGTCGCCTACTGTTCTTTTCTTCGCCTATCTTCCTCCATCTATTACTCTATTTCTTTCTCTTTTGTCTGTCTGTCTCCCTTTCCTCTCTCACTCTCATTCTTCTTCTTCTAGCTCCTCTTATATTCTTTTTCTCTTACTGTCTTTCTCTGTCTGTGTCTGAGTCTGTCTCTTCCCCCCTCTCTCTCTCTCTCTCTTCCTCTCTCTTATTCTTCTACTCACTATCTTACTCAGTTTCTTCCTTTTTCCCTGTCTCTGTCTCTCTCTCTTTTGCTCTATCCCTTAAATATACATATGCCTAAAACAAAGTGAACATGTCATTGCTTGCAGTATTTATTACACACACATTGTATCTTTATTTTCTTTTCTTTTTTTTTTTTTTTTGATTATATTGTAACTGAACATTTTCTTTGGAAATTTTTGCTTATTGGACTTTTATCATTAATGCATACCAAGAAAAAGTAAAGAAAAAAATAAAATAAAATAAAAATAAAAAAAATAAAGAGTAAAAACGAGAAAGAAAAGTAAGCATTACATTTCACCTGATTTTTGCAACATATATATATATATATATATATGTAACTTTTGTTACATTTTATTTGCTTTTCGTTTTCGGCTTTTCTTTAGCTATAAAAGAAAGTTATTTTTATGCGTCTGTCTGTGTCTGTGTGTGTCTGTGTGTGTGTGTGGCAAGCTCAGACATCTATAGCCGCTGGCATGTAGCTTTGCTGGATTAAGATTCTAGGAAAGTTCATGTGCATATATATATATATATATATATATATATATATATATATATAACTGTATAACATATTAAAGTATTACAATTCACAGCTGCTAGAAAATTTCAAATAAAAAAAAAAAATATATATATATATATATAATTTTTTTATTTTTTTTTTTCATTGCGTTTTAAAGTCAAGTTATGGCATAAATTTTCATGCAACAAAATGTCGCCGTATGTTGCAGGGTCACACGTCAGTCTTAATGTGTGTCCTTGCAGAGCATATGTGTTCATCAGTGTGTGTGTGTCGCTGCGTGTCCTTGTCCGCTAACGAATTATAACTTGCACTCACCTCTGCAGCTTGAAGTGAAGCTTACATTGTATGAGGCTTATATATAATATATATATACATATGTGTGTATGTATGTGTGTGTATGTGTGTGTTTGTGTTTGTGCTGCTTGTATTTGTTGCTGCTCTGCAATTTATTTCTCGCTTTGATGGTCGAACGCATCAACCGACAAGGTTTTGCTTGTACTCTCACTCTCTTAGTCTTTCTCTCTCTCTCTCTCACACACACACACTTGCTGTCTCTCTCTCAGACATAGACTCGCTGTCTCTCTCACTTACTCAATGTAATTAGCGAAGTTTACTGTTATTTTTATGTGAAGCAATAAAACGTTGCTAGGATTACAAATTGAGTGTGTATGCAGGAGAGAGAGAGAGAGAGAGAATATTTGTTACGTATACGTCTAGTGAATTTACTTTCATTAGCGTTTGATTAACGCTTGCAATTTCACTTTGACTACGTTTTTTTTTTTTTTTTGGCATTCGCATACTTCATGAATATGCATTGGCGGAACGGAAGGCGGATATATAAATCAGTTAGTTAAACTAGCAGTGCGATGGGGAGAGAGAGCGAGAGAGAGTGAATGAGGGAACAAATTTATAGTGAGTGAGAGAAAATTGTATGACAATTGCAATGGGCAGAAAATCAGTGTTTGAAATTTGCATGACATTTGCAAGGCAATCGAAAGGCAACAATGAAAAAAAAAAAAACAGAAAGCGGGTCAAGCGACACGACAGATAACAATAACAAACTAAAGGAGTGGCAAGAAGTGAATGCTGCACTATGTAAATACAGGGACACAGAACACAAGGGAGACACTGGTAACAGGTAACTGTAACTGGTAACAGGTAACGCTTAACGCGACAAGGTGCAGCGCTGCATGCATAAAACATAAGGATAACGAGCTTGGATAAGAGATAAAATCAAAGGCAGAGGGAGTGACAGAATGAGAGAGTGAAGCAAGAGGCAAAGGGACAGAGAGAGAGAGAGAGAGAAAGTAGAGTGATATAGAGAGGCAGAGGGATGGAGATACAGTGGGAGAAAAATGAAGTTAGCGAGGGAGAGGAATGGAGAGAGTGGGAGCAGGGATTAAGAGCAATGGTGGTGAATGAGATGAAGTGGGGAGTGAAGGAGTGAAGGAGTGAGACATAAGGAGTGAAATATAAGGAGTGAATCATAAGGAGTGAAATATAAGGAGTGAGAGATAAAGTGAGTTAGTGTAAGAGATGGAGAGAAACGTAGGGAGAATGGTAGAGGGAAAGGGACTGAGAGCTAGAGATATCGAAAGATTTGGAGAAAGAGGTAGAGAAAGGGATAGAGATACGGAGTGAGAGAGAGATAGATTGAGAAAGAATGGAGAATAACA